>JBBBDQ010000421.1:3862500-3882500 GCA_037127315.1 Ascarosepion bandense | reverse complement strand
TGAAATGTTTTTGTATTAGGGTTCTCACCAGACATGTGAGATTCTGTAGATCAATACAATTCCTCTATTATATCGATTAAGTACATTCGGATCTTGGAAGGCGATTTCTAATTGATGAGAAGAGGAAGTCTCTATTGATGTGGTCATATGCTCCTGTCGGGTTGAAACAGGTATACCGTTTCCTTACAGAGAAGTAAGCAATTTATTGGAGTTGTTTGATGACATATTATATGCCATCGTTGCATCCATTACTAGAACGAAAACCAAACTGGGTCGTATGGAATAGACTTTTATAAAACGATTAGAGCCTATTTAAGATAATGTTCATTAATACTTCAACCATGAGGGAACCATTTGAGATACCTTTGTATGTGTGAGGGTTTTGAGGGCAACTTTTCAGTTCAATAATGCGTTAATGCACGGTAGACCCCACTTCTGATTAATTTCTGATTCCTTAATAAAATATAACTTGTTATTGAATTCAGGGAGAAAGTAAGTCAGTTAAGTGCCATATGTGATACACGCTTGGGCGATCACATTTCGAAAGAGACATGACTGACTGGGCAGATTATCCTGCAATAGGTTGCCATTACTTTCTGCGGTAGACTGGTTGCTAGCCAAGACTATAGAATCCAATCTGTCTTGTTATTTAACTCATAACTGGAAGGAAAGAGACGGATTAATAGTTTTCCCAAGGGTATTTGCGTGTAAATGAATGCAAGGAATTCAGCTGGAATTCGAACTCGGCTCCTCGATTTCTCGTTCCAAGCCGATATCCACTGCATCCAGTGAAAAAGAAAGTAATCTATTAAAAAAATTCAGCTTTAATGTCGAGTGATTCTTTATTTCTCATTAATTGTCTATTAGGTTTCTTAATTTGCTCGTCGGTAGATTTGTTGTTTATGTTTGGGAACGGGCTTCGTAATAGATAAATATTGGTATATATTTTATTTCCACGGGCAGCTTAAGTTTAGTGTGGTTAGGGTTGTATTGCCACTTAAAGCGTTTTTTAAGACCAGAACGCTTTCTATGTGGGGATTTTGTAGGCTATTCTCATGGGTTTTCTCTTTTCTATACATTTTAACACATAGTCTGTGCGGTTTTGGCTTCATTAATTTTATTTCTAATTTTTCAGAAGTATTGGTTTTTCTAAGAATTAACTATTTATTTTATTTTTTAATTGTTTGGCATTTCCCTTCCATTTTTTTCTCATCTATTTCTTTTTTCAACTCTATGGTATCGTCCCGTGGGTGTATATTTTCCTTCTATGTCTTGGGATGTTTCTCACGTACCTCATCTAACAATAACATTATTAGATTCCTCTATGACATAGAATTACTGACATTAATTTGGGCTCTAATTTATCGCTAAATATTAGAAACTCTGGTCTTGAATGTTATATCTTGGGGTTTTCTTTGTGAGCGGAAGTGATCTATTTTATTGGTTGGTGTTGTCAGTTTAGTTTCAAGTAATTTGTGCAGAATCAAAATAGGTGTTGTATAGTCTAACATCCATCACAATGGCGAAGGAAGCATTCCAGATGATGAGGAAGGTATTAAGAAACAGGACAATTTCGCTAAAAACAAGGAAGAGAGTGATGGATTGCTATGTGCTGTCTGTCCTTCAATATGGCAGTGAATGCTGGACAATATCATCAAAGATGAAGGAAAAACTTGAAGCAAATGAAATGCGGTTCTACAGAAGGATGCTGTGAATATCATGGATCGAGCATGTGAGCAATGATGAGGTCTTGGAAATGATGGAAACAAAAAGGAAACTAATACTGAGCATCAGTTAATCTGAGCTGCTGAATTCAATAATCTTCTTCGTTACATTATTTGGGGGTTATTAGTATGCGTTGTTTTATGGAATGATAAAACCATGTGTTAAGTATGAGTAACTTCTTCAGTAACAAAAAAATTAGCAAGAGTTCTCCGTTGTTGCAAACGTTTCAAAGGATAAAGTCTTCTTACCATCAAAGGTGCAGTCACGTTATAAATCCCCATTGATGTTCAGTTTTCTGTATTTTTTTCAATATACAAAATGTGTAGGATTTCTCTTTTGTTTTGGGGAGGCGCATAAGTTGATATCACTCAAATCTTACAGCCATGAACAACAATGTCGGAAGTGATCAGTCTTTCTGTCTGGTGCATGAGATTATCTATATGCGTTCTGGACTATTGCTCACCAAACAATTTCGTACCAGGACATTTGTATCTCTAGACAAATGCGTCACTGGATAATTGGGTTCCTTCAGATAATTTTCTGAAGCTTTTAAAGACAACTAGCATAAATTTGAAAAAAAAAAACTATAAATAGTAATGGCAAATTAAAAAAAGTGAATAAAATAAAAAAATTACAAGTTTATTTTTGTTATGAATGCATTGACATATTAATAGTGTATGAAAAGATATTTCAAAAATTAAAAATTATCGGAGTTTCACAAATTAATTAAAAGTTATAAATGTTGCGAGCTGCCCCTCTTAAGCGCCATGATTGCCTTATCTGCAGTTTTATTTTTGAGTTATGTTAACTATCTTTTTGCTTTTTTAGAATAATTAAAAGTTGATTTTCAATTAGCAACTCTAACTAAAATATGATAGCCTCAAAAAATTAATAGAGGTATTCAATTATCCAGGGACGGATTTGTTTAGGGACAGAAATGATCTGGTACGCAATTGTCCACAATCCTGGATAACACTGCGGTGCCAAATCTCGTCTATCTATCTATCTATCTATCTATCTATCTATCTATCTATCTATCTATCTATCTATCTATCTATCTATCTATACCCATGTGCAAATTAATTGAAAAACATGATTTAGTTTCCTTTCTTTTACTATATGGTCAGTTTTAGATCCACTGAAGTGACAGGGTGTAATCGATTGCTATATTTTTCTTAAATTAGGTCATTTGCAGTGACATGCAGTAATATGAATGTATTTTCGGGTGCATGATGAAATTTGTTTGGCCTTGAAAAATATAAATATTGCGTCATCCGTGATTGCATCAGATTTTAATAACACCCAGACAATATTGTCTCGGCTGTCGAATAGTTGTCTTAGGGCCATTGTCTGCGATGGACGTTACTCCAAGAAAGCATACAAAAATTGTAACATTACACGAACACACTAGCAAGTCCTACAGAGAGAAAACGGATATTGTTGATGTAAGCCTTTCAACTGTCAATCGTGTCATCAAGGTGAAAAAAAAAATACAAAACAAACTGGATCAATCAGTACAAAACGTAAAGGAACATGCAGTCGGAAGAGAAAAACAACGCCAAGAGACGACGTATACGTGACTAGGGAAAGTGTGAAAGATCCTTGGGAGGCATTATTCGTTTTGTTTCAGTTAATTTGAACAAAAGTCTATCTATCTATCTATCTATCTATCTATCTATCTATCTATCTATCTATTGCTTAAATTTAGATGGGATTTCTCTACAAATTCTGAGAACTAAGTTTTTTAGTTGCTAATGGACATATTTGCTTGATTAAAGTATGTGTTCACATGCGTGTTGTTTATATTAATCATTTCATTGAAAGCAAGGTGGAGCCGTCACTAGTGCACAGGAGGGTACAATGAGAGAAAAAAAGATGGCAATTGATTTAGACTTTTGGAGACTGTAGCTATCACGAATGCAAATAAACGGAAGGGAGTTCCACAGAATGAAAGCGCGAGAAAATAAACTATTCCAGTAGAAGGGGCGGTTACATTTAAGTATTTCAACGGTAAAAGGGTGGGACCTAGATGTCAATCTAGTAGTACGCGTAAATTCATGTGGTCAGGATACCAGAAAAAAAAAAACTAGTAAGAGCAGTTGCCATGGAAATATTATTTGGATATTGGCATTAGTCTGCAGCAGACTTGTAAAGTTTTCTTTAGTGATAGGCGAAAAGCTGAATTCTCGGGTAGTGACCAAATAAAAATGCAAGGAGAGAATGAAGAGAAAGAAAGGCAGACCACCAACAATTGAAAGAACATTCACCCATCCGCCATCCTTTTCAAACGAGAGACTGGCAGTTGAAATTGGAATCTCGAGATATATTTCAGTTGAACCTCAATCTTTTGCCAAACTTCACTGTAGATGACAAATCAGTTTTGGCTGTCCGCGGAACAAATTCAAGTTTAAAAGCATTAAGTATTTATAAAGCTTCGTGTAAGTAAGTTGCCTTGTACTAACAATTTGTAATAAATATTTAAATGTCTGTTATTCTTTGAATTTTAATCTCACTTGAGTTCTTGTTCGGACTTCGGAGAGCAGAGTTCGAATTCCAGTCGAATTCTTTTAATTCCCTTCCCTCCAGCTATGGGTTGAATAGCAGGCCAGATTGGGTTCTTTAGCTTTGGTTGGTAGCCGCTCTACCGCAGAAAGTAATGGTAACCTACTGTGAAGAAATCTTCTGCGCAGTCAGTCATCTCTTAAAAGAGACATGATCGCCCAAGCACGTATCACGTATGGCGATTAACTGACTGATTGACTGAGTTTATTTTATAATCATATCGCCCCAAGCAAGGCATTTTACTGTCACTGTTTTGTAGGGGGTTATTTAGGAGGAAACTTATGAGAAAGAGTGACAGGTTATAGGTGGTTTCAGGAAATGGGTAAGAGAAGGATGAGAATACTGTCGAGAGTGGAGTGGACGGAGAAAGGAGCATGAGAGAGGATTCAAGATAGTGAGATAGGAGATGACAATTGACTTTACATTTAAATTCTTGGAGATTATAGCTGTCAGGAAAGCAAGTAAATGGAAGGAAATTCCACAGGTGGGAAGTGCGAGAAAAGAAGCTGATGGAGTAGAATTTACGTTTACAATTTATTGGTTTCACAGTAAAAGGGTAAGTTCTTTTTACCTTTGTTGTTTTTAGCATATCATTGATATTTTCACTTATCCCTTTGTATGTTTTTTTGTTTATTCTATGTCCATTGCTATTAATGAAGAAACTTCTTACTTTAGGCTCCTGTCTCCATTTTGCTTAATTTTAGATAAGCTTTGTATATCAGTGCTGAGAACCAATTTTTAGTCGCAAGTGGACATCAGAACTTAAGTCATAACTTAATATGAATTCCTTCGTATTTTTCCCCCTCTCAAAGAGAAGAAATAACTTCCCTGCATATGACCTCAGCTTGACGATGGTGGTTCTGATACTGAGTCAAATATAGGTGGGGGATGCATTCCCGCCCGAGCAACTCCTGTCTCCCTTCTTCTCTCATTGGGTCTTTTAGTCCTGCCTTGATATCCTTGTACGTTCTTTCAGACTCAAGAAAACGTTTTGTTGCCTGACTTCTAGGCGGGCCAGACATATGCACTCGGAGTTTCGCGCCTGAATCTACTCTGAGTTATTCTCCCCTCATTATGTATGTGTGTGTGTGCGTGTGTGTGTGTGTGTGTGTGTGTGTGTGTGTGAGAGAGAGAGAGAGAGAGAGAGAGAGAGAGAGAGAGAGAGAGAGAGAGAGAAAACGAACCAAACTAATGAAACAGAACACAAGAGATATTAAAGCGAAAGTGAAAATAGCTATCATTGTATTGTCTTAGGTAAGAAAACTATTTCTTTGCATCGCACTTTTCATCAGCACTGTCCCCTGAGACATTTTGATAATAAAATAAACCTCTTTGCCGACACTATTTCAACCGATTGTATTCTTTCAAGTCCCATGTTATCTACTCAGCGGTCACTATCCACTGGCGCCCGGACATTGTCTCTCTCTCTCGACTTGTCTTTCAATTTTTTCCTTAGCTATCTTTGTGAACACAATAAACACTGCTACCAAATGAATTTACTTTTCTGAAACCTACCAGATTCCCAATCATATGGACTTACACATTATTTTAAATCTCAAACAAGGCGATAATGCAATTAGAACGAAAGGGATTACAGAGAGCGAAAGTGAAAGACAATGAGAAGAAAGAAAGAATGATTGACGTTGCATTTAAATTTTTAAAGATTGTAGTTACCAGGAAGGTAAGAAATCGGATGGGAGTTCCATAGGTGGGAATTGCAAGAAAAAAACTATTAGAGTAGAAGTGGCGGTTGCATCTCGCTAGTTCAACAGTAAAAAGGTGAGACCTACTTTCCAATCTAGTAGCATCCGTTCATCCTGATTGGTGGTACTTCGGGGATAGATCTGCGATGATGGAATGTAAGAGCTTGGTCTTCGAGACATTGAATATATAACCAACCAATTGGGTAGTTCGGTGACTGATTGGAAGAGTGATCAATCGCTAATATGTGACCATCAAAAGCTTTAAAGTTGCACCCGTGTATAATCCTATCATCGGCATAGATATTTACAAATGACTTGAGTATATTCTTAGGCAGATCATTTATGTAAATCAAAAAGTAAACGGAAGGGAATTCTACAGGCAGGAAGTGCGTGAAAAAAGAACTGTTCGAGTAGAAGTGGCGGATATCTATCTATCTATCTATCTATCTATCTATCTATCTATCTATCTATAAGTTAAAAATGTATTTTTTGTCAGTATTTATTTATTTATATTATTTATTTATATTATTATATATACATATTTGATATTTTAGACCGGCCTCGATCTTTCATCAGAAACAACTGATTTTAAAATGATGAAAGGCCGAGGCCGGTCTGAAATATCAAATATATATGTATAATAATAGAAATAAATAAATAAATAAATAAATAAATAAATAAATACTGTCAAAAAGATACATTTTTAACTTACAACCTTTTAATAGTTTTTCCTATACATATTAAGACAGTATACGTGGATTATCATTATGCTTTATATATATATATATATATATATTGATAGTTACTTATATTTTTACATGATAATTTATGTGCCATGTGATACGTAATAATATGCAATGCATGATACTATCTTATAATATTAGAGTTAATATTGTTATGATATTATATACTAGTACTCGTGAAAATTTTATGGTTTTCCTGTTTGGGCTTCTTTCTTTCTTTCTTTAAAATCAAATAGCGTCTCTGATATGTCTTTGCTTATTTCTTTGCTATCAAAACGGAACACTCCATAAGAAGGTATTGACAGTATTTCTTTCTTTTTCGCACTGAAACCAATTAGCGTATCTCGTATGTATTTTTTTATCTTTCCATACGATCAAAACAAAATAGTCCAATATTTATTAGGTATTGGCAGGACGTAACTAAGTAAGGCGTGCTAACAAAAGTAAGGAGAAGCAAAATTATAATCAGATAATATATGTAATGACATAATATTTATAAAGTATTATAATATTGGTCCTCCACGTTTGGGGGTTGGGTGCAGGGCTAACAACCCTGTCCCGTAAAAAACAGTTTGTTACAGAAACAGCAACAAAATGTTGCTGCCCTATGCACCATTGGGTGTGATGGATAAATGATGATTATATTATTAGTTATAATACGTGAAAATGCGTAACAATATATAATACGTGAGGAAGTGTCTCAATATGCCTACAAAATAATTTAAATATAAACACAGAATTTAAATATAAAATAGTGACAGTGGGTGGTGAAAGAAAAGAAACAGTGCTCGATGTAAATAACAGAACTAATATAATATTAAGAATTATATAGCCATTTCTCACCACCCGTAGCTTACGCCTGATTATTGCCACGCATGAAACTTTGAATAACATTAATAAAATCTTCCTCTTAAAACAATTAAGCAGCAAAGTCCAGTAGCTATTATCGTTCTTTCCAGTATTGATAGGAAATTCTCTCTTAACATTTTATTTCAAGTAGTGTGGAATACCAACATCTTGATTATATCATGATTTTCTTTTACAGTGAAATCCATTTTAAGTGATCTTTCTGTTGAAAAACCGGTTCTTGTCCGATTATGGAAGTTAAGCAGCGTTGAACCCGGTCAGTACCTTGATGAGTAATCGTTCGGGTATCAAGTGGTGTAATGGATAATGGCTCGGAATGAGAAATCGGAGAGTCAAGTTCGAATTCTTTTCGGGTTCCTTATATTTACTTACGTGCAAATACCCTTAAGAAAGGCATGAATTCACATTTTCTTCCAGTTATGGATTAAATAATAAGACCTGTATAAAAAAATCATTATTATATCATGACGTTCTCTTTAATCTCCTCTACAGTTTGAAATGTGTTGCCTCTCAACTGGAAAACCCAAATCAGAAAGTAACAGGGTTACCAACGTTGTAGATACAATGCTTTTGCCACAAACCCTGTACAATAAATGAAGAGTAGACAGCCGAGGTATCTCGGAAGAGTACTTTCTGGGAAGAATTTTAGAATTTCCAAGGTCCTTTTGAATTTTGCATTGTCATTTCCCAGTTTCCTTTGATTGAAACCAGCACGCCTTCGATATTGTTAGGTGCTGAATGCCTTCCAAAACATGGATTGCATTTCACGAATTTTAAAATTTGGTTAAAGCTTTGCTCATTTGCATCACCCGCATAAACCCACATTAAAGCTTTGCTCATTTGCATCACCCGCATAAACCCACATTAAAGCTTTGCTCATTTGCATCACCCACATAAACGTTCTTAATCATTTAGATAAATATCCATGTTTCAACTAAAATTTGGTGCATATTTTCTGTGAATGCGATATTCACAGGAGACACAAGTGCAGTATGTTATTCACGTCAGGAAATAATAAAAACTTGAACTGCATAAGACTACTGGTGCCGATAAATTCCGTCTTGTTCTCAAGAATCTTGACCTAGAACTGTCTCTAACCTTGGCAAAGCTGTTTAACCGCTACCTCAAGGTGAAATGTTTCTCAAGCCCAGGGCAGGTATCTAGTGCGTGTCCCGTGAAGGTGATATCTTGTCCCTGCCACAATATCATCTCATCAGTCCACTTAGTGCCATTCATAAACGTTTTGAAGCTATCGTAAAAAAGAAAGTTCTTGAACATCTCAACAAAAACAAACTCCTGAACAATAAACAATATGACTTTCGCTATTCTAGGTCCATTGCTGATTTTCTAACTATATTATAACTCATAGAATCAATGAAGCACTTGATAATAAAACATTCTGAGAGTGACTGTCCTCGAAGTCTGAAAGGACTTCGACGGCAATGGAATCTCCAGGAGAGTCCTCTCAGTTATCAAGTCATTCCTGTCAGGTCGGTCTATGAAGTTTGATCTTTAAAGATTTAAATGCAATGTCAATCGTTACCATCGTTCTTTTATTATTCTTTCTCAATGAATGTCGTTGCTAATAGCCATTCCTCAAGCACAATACTTTGATAAGGAACAAGTTCCACTCAGACAGCTTCTTCCTTAGAACTGTTATTTTGTGGAATAAACTCCAGAGAAGATGCTTTCCTGACAACTGAAATCTTGGTCTCTTTAAGTTGGCATTTCTACACGTTCTCATGATACGCATTTCTTACTTCCTTCTCCCTTACAACAATCTCATACAGTAATTCTTTACGCTGAGTAAAACTTGGTCCTTGTAGTATAAAATGTCAATGAGGAATTTTTACCGTTATTAAAATAAGCTTTGGGATAGGTATCACATCAGAATTTTTAAAAAAGTTTAATATACAAGAAAGTTGACGTAGAAAATAACCTCACAACAATCAAGTGCAGAATTGAGCCTCAAAGTCAGTGGTCACAGCAACGTAAGAGATGGTGCCAATCTAAGTGAACTTAGGACACACATACATGCCCACACACACACACACACACACACACACACACTGTTTTTTTAATCATTTCTTCCCAAGCAAGGCAGTAAAACCACAAAAGATGTAAGGGGTTATTAACCGTGAAAGAATATGAGAAAAAGAAAACATTATTAAAGAGAGAGAATAATAAAAGAACGAGAATTAAAAAGACAGATGATAACGAGTGATATTGCATTTAAATTTTTGAAGATCAAAGTGGAAAGCAACAGTGTTATAGTTTCACAAGCGAGAAGTGTGAGAAAAAAGAAACTGTTAGTATAGAATTTACGATTTTCAGCTGTAAAATGATGAAACCAAGCTGACAATCTAGTCAGTCAGTTAAGTGCCATACGTGATACACGCTTTGGACGATCATGTCTCGAAAGAGACATGACTGACTTGGCAGAAGATTATCCCACAGTAGGTAACCATTGCTTTCTGCGATAGACTAGTTGCCAGCCAAGGCTATAGAACCCAATCTGTCGTATTATTTAACCCATAACTGAAAGGAATAGAGGGATTAATACCTTTCCCAAGGGTATTTGTGCTCAAGTGAATAAAAGGAATTTAACTGGAATTCGAACTCGGTACCCCGATTTGTCGTTCCGAATCGATATCCACTGCACCACAACGCATATCCGCCCAGATTACTGCACTTGAATTCTTAAAATCGAAAACAGCATCAAAACAGCATAAATATATTTACAGAAAAGGTACTGGGAACCTAGGTTACGATGGTGGGAAAGGGACTGAAGCTAGATTGCAGATTTGTTTGTATTTCATCAAGAATCTCTAAAGCAGAAACACTAGAGCAGATGTGCTAGCAATATTGAATGCATCGACAAATGGGGGACATAAATAACTATGTACGATAGGTTCTGATGAGAAAAATTGTTTTGCACGACACAGCAAACCAACCGTCCAATTAGGAGTCCTAGCAATTGATTCAATATAATCTTTGCATTTCATGTCATTGGAAAATATTAACCTCCAAAAGACACAGTGTGTTACTCTCCTAGAGCAGCAATGATCAAGCATAATCATTAGCCATGATGATAAAAGGAAAAAAAAAAAAGGTTCTCTAAAACGGTTAAAAGAAAGCAGTTTAGTTTTATAAGCCACTAGCAGTATAGCCCCGCGTTGCCCGGGTGTAATGAAAGCTTTAAAACTAATCCATGGTCCTGGAGTTCAGACTCTTTGGACGTTGGCACGAAAGACTAAAAAGCAATAGTTGTTTCCAGTTAAAGCGAAACCGTAGACTGAAAGAAAAATGAATGAATGTAAGTTAAATTTTGATTTCCTGGTATCGATATCAAATAATTTTTTTCGTCGTAAACTGAATTTTGAAGGCTAAATAAATCCTCTGAGTAAATGGTATCATGGCTGAGACTAAGAACTACAATTATACCTACTTAGAGCCAAACCCGAAGCAAAAACTAAAATAAAAGGGCTGAAAAAATGCAGACAGAGGCAGACAAACGGACACACACACACACAAACATCTTGCCTTATATATATATATATATATATATATATATTATCGATTTTCTGCACTATTGTAAGAACTGCAACCTTGAAACTTCTGAATATCGTTTCTTATGTCTTTGTTTATGAGTGTATTAAATTTGATTAAAATCGGACCACTCCTTCTGTAACCCGATTTTCTCGATTATCGATTTTCGATATAAGGATGTGCGTTGTTGTACAGTGGATATCGGCTCGGAACGAGAAATCGGGGAGCCGAGTTCGAATTCCAGCTGAATCCATTGTATTCACTTACGCGCAAATACACTTGGGAAAGGTATTAATCCGTCTCTTCCTTACAGTTATGGGTTAAATAGCAGGACAGATTGGGTTCTATAGCCTTGGTCGGCATCCAGTCTACCGCAGAAAGCAATGGCAACCTACTACGGGATAATATTCTGCCCAGTCAGTCATGTCTCTTTCGAGACATGATCGCCCATGCGTGTATCATGTATGGCACTTAACTGACTGACCTTGACACAAAACCTAGCTAAGAACACTCGCAGACCCTGTGTAAATTTTCAAGAAAATCGGTTCAGCTGTTTCGGAGTCTATAGGTAACGGACACACATACACAGGCAAAGTTCCATTTATAAATAAGTTATTTCTTGCCTCAGTTAACAACAGATTGTGTTTTTTTTCTTTTTGTTTTAGATTAGCTGCCAATTTAACTTTACCGAAGTAACCAAACTTATTATTAAGACAGGAGTAAATAGTTGTGCCATCAACATAGATATCGGATGAATGGAAGTTATAAAAAATACCATCTCAGTAAGGAGAAGCTAGAGTCCCTTGCATCCTCGCATGAAGATTCGAAGTCTCCGAATAACCATATACCCTCACGGCCGACATTAACCAGATGGAGTTCAGAAGAGAATAAGCAAAAAGTTTACGTATTAAAGATTTAATCTTTTGTTCGAATCAGATGTTACTGACAGATCTTTACACAAGCTCACTTAGTAGTGTCTCCTTGCCGACTGTTTCACTCCACGGGCGAGTCTCCGTTAACGCATACGAGGTAAGGTCCCATCTGTTGCCAAATTACATGACTGCTGCTCAACCGGTTGGATATTTTCCTGACACTTTTTGTACACGTCAGTCGCATATTTGCTATTCACATATTTTTGCAATCAGCAACAGACACGTCCTACCTCACACATTTTCCCAGATATTTCTTTCTCTTTATCTAAAGGAAGGCGTGTTCCCATCACAGAATATTATTCCATAGCAATATTTAAAGGTGGGCAAGTGTACCGATTACTTCATTATAGCCGTCCGTTGTTCAAACATTGATTACGTTTTTTTCCGCTAACTCTCCGCATCATTTTCCTAAATATTTTCTTACTCCTTTTCTCCCATTTTTCTTTTATGTTGTCCGCTCTCTCTGTCTCATTCACTTTCTTCTAGCGTTCATTTCCTTTGTCTCTCTCATTTGCACTTTGTCACTTCTTTATTTACCTGTCACACTTTGTTCTTCAGTCGCTTTCTTCTTCATCATTTTTAATCTTTTTTTTTTAACTTTCATAGCTTTTTATTGATTAATTGCACTTTATTTTTCTTTATATATTATTTATTCTGTCCCCGCCTAATTCACCCTCTTAAGTTTAAGAAGGCACTGTTTTTGTTTACTCATATTTTTTCCCCACCGCCATCTACTTTCTCAAATATCCTTTTTTAGATTTTCATATTATAATTTCAATTCCTTAACCTTTTCCATCTAGGCATCACGTTTTGATTTATTTTTCATTTTTTAGCAGTTGTATTTACTTTTGAAAATGTTTTTTTTTTTGTACAGACTCACGTAATTCGTTCTTTTTTTTTCAAATCTTGCTTTTCTGTCATTTATTTTATTTTTTATAATTCCTTTCTAGCCTCCATGTTAGCCTGTCTTCTCACTCCAATTTCTCTTCTTGATAATGGGCGATGTTTTTATACTACTGTGTATTTTCTCTTAATAACTTCGGCTAATTTCATTTTTTTCTTAACTTGGAAAAAAGATTGAAAAGAAAAAGAAAAGGAAGACGAAGAGGATGATAAAATACAAGGAGTAAAAAAAAAAAAATTCAGATTTCTTTTTCATTTTCTCCTCTTTTTTGGCCTTTTTTTTTTCTTTTTTCTTTTTTATTTCGTTTGCTTCTTTCTTTCAGTTTTGTACGTTTTTACGTTGTCTTTTCCTTCCTGCCTTTCTTCTTTCTTTCTTTCTTTCTTTTTTTCTTTCTTTCTTAAGCGTTTTATTTTTATTTTTTCTTAATCTTTTTCCCACTGCACCACGCGTGATACAATTCCACACACACACACACACACACACACACACACACACACACACACACACACACACGCACACACACTCTCTCTCTCTCTCTCTCTCTCTCTCTCTGTGTTTCTCTTCCTCCCCTCCCTCTGAATCTTTTCTTTATTTTTCTTCTGTTTTTATTGATTATTAACAGTCGTTTCGAGGCCGGACTGAAAAAGACGTTGCTTTTATGCGCAAAGTTAATAAGATCAGAAAAGACGGTGTCAAAATGGCATAGCTTTTCAGAACATCGTGGGAGTTAATACTGAGTTGATTTCCAATAATAAAAGCATCAGCAATAATAGTTACAATACAGCGAATCGATAGCCTTTATTAAATAACATTAGATGTTTGCATACGACTTGACAGTGCTCACACATGTACACACGGAAGTTCGTTTATATGCAAATACGCACGAATATATTGTATATATATTTATTTTCGGTTTTTATCATATTTTTCGGTAAAATTTAGATGTATTTGATACCAAAAGTCTGTTTGCAGCATATACTCTAAAGACATTCCTTATTAGTTGCATCCTGCACAAATACAAATCTACCATCCACCAGTGCATTGAATACTGCCACCATATCTGGTCGGGGTCTCCTGCTATCTACCTAGGGGTCCTTGACAAAATCCAACTGAGAATCTCTAATATGATCGATCCCGACTTGGTAGCTCAGATACAGTCACTTTCTCACCGACGCAATGTGGCTTCCCTATGTCTCTTCTACAAATACTTTCACGGCTTCTATTCCGATGAACTTAGCTCACTGGTGCCCCCTATATATGAATTTACTCGAGCCACAAGATTAGCAACTAGGTCCCACCCTTTTACTGTTAAACCAATAAAATGTAAACGCGAATTCTACTCTAGTAGTTTCTTTTCTCGCACTTCCCTCCCTTGGAATTCCCTTCCGTTTATTTGCTTCCCCGACAGCTACAATCTCCAAGAATTTAAATGTAATATCAATAGTCATCTCCTATCTCACTAACCTGCATCATCTCTCTCATACTCCTTTCTCCATCCACTCCACGCTCATTAGGATTCTCATCCTTCTCTTACCCACTTCCTGACACCCCAATAACCTGTCACTCTTTTTCATAACTTTCTTTCTATGTAAACCCCTGCGCACCAGTGGCAGTAAACTGCCTTGCATGGGGTCATATGATTATAAAAAAATCAGAAAGAAACAGTTGACTCAGTGGCTTAGCGTGGTCTGGCTAAAGGGAAGAATGACCCGGGCGCTGAATTTTATAGGAGGCAAAAAATTAATCAGACTGAAAAAATACGTACGAAACTGGAATTTTTAAATGCTCATGGCTAAGAAGGAGGCGCAATATACCTAGTGCTCAAAAGACACCGACGTTACTGAGTTATCATTTCTGTGACGCATAATAGGGAAAGTAGGGTTAGAGAATTAAATACACAAAGGGCATATTGACGGTAGGGGAGACAGATTAACCTATCTAACGAGGTTTTGTGATTAAATGGTAGAGCGGGGTCAAAGAAGGATGGTAAAAAAGAAATTGCAGAGAGTAATGATTATCTAAATTCCTTTTTCTTGCAGCTCTATGTATCTTCTTACTCTTTACCATCCATCTTGGTTCTTGCTTAGCCACACGCAAAAATTAGGTACATAAATGCGAATATACAAAAATAATTTTTTTATCATGAGGACATTTTAATTTTTCTTTAAATTTTTTTGAGGGCATTTTAATTTTTCTTTAAATTTTCTAAAAGATGATTCTGTAAGTTGTTCCACATGAATGTAATAAGACAGGAAACACGGGTGGGATAACTGAACGACTCAGTATGAACCGTACATTTCTGGTGATCGTGCTGGCCAGAAATGGCATCGAACATCTTGCAGGGGATATTGAATAACATAGACAATATATTGGTAGGAATATTTTTTACTGGGACAGTAAATTGCCTGCCTATCTCAAGACGAAATGGATGAACAATGATCTCGACCGAGCGTTTGAGCATACAGTTCAACTATTTTCTACCAAAATTTGTTAGCAAGATCCTCTCAGAATAGTTGCAGTATACACAACATGATGGTTCTATGTGTGTACAAAAAAAAAAAAAAAAAAAATACCGTTCGGGCATATTTAGGTTTCGGATTAATCAATACATTCGACTATTCTTATATTCTTCAATATTCTTCAATAAGGATTAGCTTATTTATATATTAATAGTCGAGCTACCATGCAACACATAGCTTAGAATTGCGTTCAAGCATGAAACAGGCTGTCTTCACTCGGTATTGACCAGTGTTAATTTATATATATAAACAATTTTTCATTCTCCAACAGAAAATACTTGAACAGCACTACACTATCCACATACGTATGACGTCTAAATCACAGAAATAAGCTGGAAAATACTGAAAAAAGCACCTGCTTACAACAACATTACAAAAAAATGCCTACTTTGCCTACATGAAAAAGTAGCAATTATATCTCATACCCCACAAAAGAACTTACTAAACACGAGATCAGAACTAATTTTCAAATGCAGACATGAAAATAAATACCTATTATCACAATTTATACCAAAGGAACCGCTAATACCATAATCCTATCAACTTTTCTCTAGTTCAAACTACCACCATAATAATTGCATTTATTGTTATCATCATCACACCACCATTACTAATCACTACTACCGTTTCACAATAACTATTTACTACCACAACTGTTATTATCATCAAATATTTACTATTACAGTATTAGTCCGCAATCATCATTAACGTAAATTACACGTCTCTACCACAGTAAAATTAATACACCACACATAAACACTAACAAGCATTACAAATTAGAATTTCTACATTTAAATATACACAACCACAAAAAATAAAAATAACAATACAGCCTTAAATAAAATAATAGCAATTCTTACTTATCATAGTTTCACACAGAACCCGAGAAATCGACAACTGTCCGCGCGTTGACATCGCTACACTATTCGAATACACCAACCGAATGCGTATGTATGTGCGCAACGGCACACATATGCATATATATGCCAAGCCCCGCAAGATTCGCATATATATGTTTATGCAAGCCCCAGTGGGCGAACGCGCGTGTGTGTGTCTTTGCGCGCGTGAATGGGTGTACAAATGTATATATATATGTCTGCGTCTGTCATGACGACAAATTTCCTCCACTTCCACAAAAATACACGAATATACACAACCCTACATATAACCAATTATTTAAAAAAATTAATCAATTTGTCTGACGATCGCAAGAGCGTGAAACCCAGGGTTACAAACTCACATCTATCTATAAGAATATGTCTGCTCTATCAATGATATTGAGCGCTTTTAAATAAGTACCACACATATATAATATATAAATAATATAATATATATAACAAATTGCATATATATATATATATATATATATATATATATTGATATTTATAATTATAGACATACACTTTTCACACACACACACACACACACACACACACACACACACACACACACACAGGTGAAGAGGACTCAAAGTTTTTTTTATTTTGAGTGCTCTGGTATTTATTTTATTATAAACAGTGCTCAATATAATGAGTATTAGAGAGCTTAATATAATTATATAGTTATGTATCAATTGTACATTGCGACACGGAAATTTCTATGTTTCGAGGTCGCTTCTCATCATCAGTCAATGTTGATGTTAGTTGGGCAGATTATATAAACAATGGAAAGGCAGTGATCAAAGCTATAATAATAATTCGAGAATATAAACAACGTGCTTGAAAAAAAAGATCACGCAATCGACCGAATTTCGGACGATATAAGAGAGAGAGAGAGAGAGAGAGAGAGAGAGAGAGAGAGAGGTTATGGCGAGCATGCAGGGAAAGCAAAACAACTCCAGCCAGTCAACTGCCCTCGTATGCGTGTGTGCTATCTCTCCGACCACCCTCTACTCCAAACTACGTCACCGAAGAAAAAGAATAAAAATATAATTGTATATTTTTATGTGTTCGTATCCGTTCCCAGGTGCAGTATATAACTCAATGAAGAACGTTGCTATAATATTAAAAACTGAGTTAGCAACTGCTGATAGTTTGTTTTCATGTTTCTATTTATCTATAAGCTCTTATTTATTTTTGAAAATGCTATAACATTAAAAATCTCTGCATATATCTTTCATTTATTATCTGTGCATTTTCGTGCTTAGATTGTCTGACACTCGGGGCCAGAGAGTTCAGTCTACTTTGCTATGTAATCCAAAGCTCAGATAGGGAGAAGAAATGAGTTCATACATGTAAATTAGGTACCTACACTTTTCAGTATAAATTTTCGATATCTGATTTTAAAATGAAATTTTTAAAATAAATAAGTTATATTTTAGCTTTAAAATTAGCTTTAATTGAAAGTCAAGAGATTAACTTTAGTAATTCCAGTAAACAAAATACACTGGCGTATTTTAAACCGAAATTATATTGATTGGAATCTAAAATCTTTCAGATTAAAAAAAAAATTTAAACACACTGCCATTTTTTTGATTGATCGACACATTTACGTAAACAGTAGCCACATTTCTGTTTTAAAAATCTGGCAAAAGTAAAGTATACGTCTCTGACACGTTATTGAAGTCAATTTTTTAAATAAAAATTTACCTTTATCTGATTTCAAACAATTGTACTTGCTTACTGTCTGAAATATTCGGTAAAAGCTTTTATCAGTTACGGTAGTTCAAGTGTCAGTGTTTATCTCAGGCGATGACAGATTTAATGACAACCGGAAGCTGTTAAGGAGGCTAAGTAGGGAGGTCTTAGGCGACAAAAATATACGAATTTAATTTTTTATGTAAGGGAAGACAACCCTTGAATCACGTGACCTTTTAATGATAAATATCAGGTACGGCCACCCGTACAAATAAAGATACAGACAATCAAAATGCACACAATTAAAATGTTTTAATTATTTTAAAAATTGACGGGGTCAATCATTTGTATTAAGCTTTTAAATTTTCGATTAGTAATTGTAGTCTTCGTGCATTAATTACATACCCTAGCCGGCCCAACAGAGGAAGAAATTTAAAAATAATTTTGAAACTTTTTATATCATTATAATAAAAAATTAAAAAATGAAAATAATTCTTGTAAAAATTCATTATTCATTGAATTTTCTTTTCTTTTCAGACTATGATATACTTAATTTATATTGTTCATAAAAGCAATCAGAAGTTTATCCACATAAAAATTGGGCTTATGCCCATATCACGTTGAATACACCGGTTCTCGCTCGATCAAGTTAAGCAACGTTGAGCCTGGTCAGTACTTACATGGGTGACCGCTTGGGAATACCAGGTAAGCGTTTAATGACGGATGTGCGTTGTGGTGCAGTGGATATCGGCTCGGAAAGAGAAATCGGTGAGCCGAGTTCGAATTCCAGTTGAATACCCTGCATTCACTTAAGCACTGGTACCCTTGGGAAAGTTATTAATACGTCCCTTCCCTCCATTTATGATTTAAATAAGTAGGTAGGACTTGGGGACCCTGCTCTTAAAAAAACAAATCCCAATGAATCTTGATACTCGAAAAGAAAAAAGTATTACTAGACACAAAACTTATATAAAAGCAACAATAAAATTTTTGAAAGAAAAAGGTATTACCAGCAATAAATAAATAAAATTTAGTTGGCAATAAATGACCCACCGTGGTTGATATGCCATAAAAACAAAACAACCAAACCAACCAAACATAACATTTGGCATCGTTATTGCACTATTTAGAAAATCGGGGATTATTGGAGAAAAAAGACAGTTGGTTAGCATTCCCCAATGACTCATGAATTTAATTACATTAGGCTTATTGAGGCCCAATGTCGAATTTTTAAGCATTTCTGGAAATTAATTGGTGGGGGGTAACATATGTAAAAAAAATATTTTTACCAATATTTTATACAAAATAATTATTTCAAAATTAATTTCCGTCAATTATGAATAAGTCCTGAAATTTTCATCAAAATCCGACCATGATTTGATTTTTGCAAGAATTTCCAAATTAATGTGTCTTTCACGGTCAAAAAAGTGCATTGCGCAATATTACGTTTTTTTTTACTTAATAAACGTTTCGTCAATTTAGAGCTCGCACTGACTTAAGAAAAAAAAACTTTCTACAAAAATTTCGAACGTGTTAGAAATAATTAAAAAATTTTAAAAAATAATTAAAAAATGCTTTGATCTATCCTCTTAGTGATAATATAAACATTTTGTCGATAAAACTTTGTTTTTATTTAGTTTGGGGTCTTTTTCCTTCATACAATGCTGTTTTTCAGCGATTTTTGGGGGGTACCTATAGGCGAGGCAAGAACTAAAAATCTGCTCTCCGAATTCATTTTTTGCACTTGTAACCGTTACGCATTCCGTACTTCCTAATGTGTTTCAATTAACAAAGAAAACACGAATGAAAAAGAGATTTAATAAGAAGGAAAAACGATTTCGGATTTCCACTCAGCTAGCTTCTTAACCAGAACTGTTACGTTGTAGAACAGACTCCTGAAAGTATTCTTCGTCAATCATT